>PVKP010000951.1:125151-165270 GCA_004027715.1 Plecturocebus donacophilus | reverse complement strand
TCTGGCTGCCCTTAGTATTTTCTCCTTTATTTCAATCCGAGTAAATCTGACAATTATGTGTCTTGGGGTTGGTCTTCTTGAGGAATATCTTTGTGGGGTTCTCTGTATTGCCTGGAGTTGAGTATTGTCATGCCTTGCTAGTTTAGGAAAATTTTCCTGGATAATATCCTGAAAAATATTTTCCAACTTGGATTCATTCACTTCGTCACTTTCAGGTATACCTATTAAGCGTAAATTAGGTCTTTTCACATAGTCCCATACTTCTTGGAGATTTTGCTCATTCCTTTTTACCCTTTTCTCTCTGATCTTATCTTCTTGTTTCATTTCATTAAGTTGGTCTTCGACCTCTAATATCCTTTCTTCTACTTGATCAATTCGACTGTTAAAACTTGTGCATACTTCATGGATTTCTCGTATTGTGTTTTTCAGCTCCATTAATTCGTTTATGTTCTTCTCTAAATTATCCATTCTCATTAGCATTTCGTCAAACCTTTTTTCAAAGTTATTAGTTTCTTTGCATTGGTTTGGAACATATTCTTTTAGCTCACAGAAGTTTCTTATTATCCACCTTCTGAAGCCTAATTCTGATGATTCTTCACACTCGTTTTCCATCAAGCCTTGTTCTGTTACTGATGAGGAACTAGCATCCTATGTAGAAGGAGAGACTTTCTGATTCTGAGTGTTCTCAGTTTTTTTACGGTGACTTCTTGGCATCTTTATGGTTTTATCCATCTGTCGTCTTTGTAATTACCCACTTTCAAATTAGGTCTCTGAGTGGACATCCAGCTTGTTAATTCCCAGCTCCAGAATCTATGCAATTTTCACTGTGCAACTCGCAACGCTAGTCAAAACAGCAGTGTTGAAATTTGTGGTGCTTTTCTGCCCGGGGGTCTCCGGTCTGGCTTCTCAGTCCCTTTTTCAGTCAGCTGGATGGACTGCTCTGACTTTCCAGAGTGCCAAACATCATCCACAAGGAGACTCAGTCCCATTTACTCCGCACCAAGAGCCGCTGAGCTGAGGCGCCGACAAAAAAGCCGCGCCAGCCAAAAGGGTCGTGCTGGCGACCTGTGGGGCTCCTCCACTGGGAATGTCCTGGTCCATGGGCAGCAAAAATTTATCGGTAAGTGTGGCGTCCACTGGCTCTCTGCGCTTTTACTGGGAGCTGCAATCCTGAGCTGCTAGTGATCAGCCATCTTGGATCTCTCTCCTCGATAATAACAAATTCTAGAGAGGATGTGCAGAAAAGGGAACACTTGTATGCAGTTGGTGGGAATGTAAATTAATATAACCACTATGGAAAACAGTTTGTAGGTTCCTCAAAAACTAAAATTATGAGCTACCACATAATCCAGCAATCCCAATGCTAGGTACATACTCAAAAGAGAGGAAATCAGTATATTGAAGAGACAGCTATACTCTTATGTTTGCTGCAGCACTGTTTACAATAGCTAAGATTTGGAAGCAACCTATGAGTTCATGAACAGATGAATGAATGAGGAAAATGTGGTGCATATACACATGGATTACTATTCAGCTATAAAAAAGAATGAGATCCAGTCATCTGCAACATGGATGGAACTGGAGATAATTATATTACATAAAATAAGCCAGATATGGAACGGCAAACATTGCACATTCTCACTTGTTTGTGGGATCTAAAAATCAAAACAACTGAACTCATGTACTTAGAAAATAGAAGGATGGGTATCAGAGGCTGCAAAGTATAACGAGGGTATGCAGGGGAGGTAGGGATGGTTAATGGGTACAAAAAGGTAGCTAGAAAGAGTGAATAAGACCTACTCTTTAATAACATGATAGGGTGACTATAGTCAATAATAAATTAATTGTACATCTTTAAATAACTTAAAGAGTATAACTGGATTTTTTTTGTAAATCAAAGGATAAATGTTTGAGGGGATGGATACCTCCATTTCCCATGACTTGTTTATTTCATATCACTATCTGTATCAAATATCTCACATACCCCATAAATATATACACCTACTATGTACTCACAAAAATTTAAAATAAATAAAAGTAGAAAAAAGAAATACTTTCTAACACATTCTATGAGACCTGCATAACCATAATACCACAACAAGACAAAGACATTACAAGATAAGAAAAATTCAAATTAATATCTCTCATAAACACTGATATAATAATCCACAATAAAATATTAGCTAATCAAATCCCATAATGTATGTAAACGATTATACCTTTGGCAACACCCTCACAGACACACCCAGGAACAATACCTAGCATCCTTCAATCTAATCAAGTTGACACTCAGTACTAACCATCATAATCATGGAAAAAAATGGGATCAATTCCATGCAAAACCGGGTTGAGATTCAAGTCACTTAATGTAATCCATCACATCAACAGAATAAAGAAGAAAAATCACAAGACTATACCAATAGTTGCAGAAAACATATTTGACAAAATTCAATATCTAATATTGACAAAAAAAAATCTCAGTAAACTTGGAATTGAGGGGAACTTACTCAACTTGATAAATAATATCTACAAAATACCTACAGCTAACATCATATTTAATGGTGAGAAACTCAAAACTCCTGCTAAGATCAGGAACAAGGTACAGATGTCTCCTCTCACCACTACTTTTCAATGGCATACTGAAAGTTCTAGGTGGAGAGTTCTGCCAAGATGGCTGAATAGGATCAGCTCCATAGTGCAGTTCTCAGTGAGAGAGATGCAGAAGGCAAATGATCTCCACATTTCCAACTGAGATACCAGGTTCATTTCAAAGGGACTGGTTAGACAGTGAGTGTAGCCCAAAGAGGGCTAACTGAGGCAGGGAGGGGTGCTGCCCCACCCAGAAAGTGCAACTGGACAAAGGATTGGGGACTTTACCCCCTCAGCACTCCAGTTCAGATGCTGCACTTCTCCCATGGCTATTGCAACTCACAGTCCAGGAGAATGCTGCTGGGCTATAAAATGCCATGAGTTACCAACACAGATCTGAGTGACAGCTCCAGCTGGCCTGGTAGCATGTTGTCAGCACAGATCTGGGTAGAAGTTTTCGCTAGTGCTGAGAGTGGCTGCAGGACAGATCTACCCTCCCCACAGGAAGAGGGAGAGCTGAAAGCAGGAAGACAGGTGATACAGCTTGGCAGGTCCCACTCCCACAAACACCAACAAACTGAAGCCTTCTCACTTGAGAGTTTCACAGCCAGCACATCAGTCCAAGCTCAACCCAGGACGATCAAGCTCAGTGGGGGAAGTGCGTCTGCCATTGCGAAGGCAGGTCTAATCTCAGCTGTGTAAACAAAAACCAGAGGAAGCCTACAAAGCAGCTGGGCAGCTAGACATCCACTCAGAGACCACATTCAAAATCACCAACTTCAAAGATCAAAGGTAGATAAATCCATGAAGATGGGAAGAAACCAATGCAAAAAGGATAAAATCATCAAAGACCAGAACGCCTCTCCTCCTCCAAGGGATCACAACTCTTCACCAGCAAGGGAACAAAACAAGATGGAGAATGAGTTTGATGAATTGATGGAAGCAGACTACAGAAGGTGGGTAATAACAAACTTCTCTGACCTAAAGGAATATGTTCTAATCCAATGCAAAGAAACTAAAAACCTTGAAAAAACGTTAGACAAAATGCTAATTAGAATAACCAGCTTAGAGAAAAACATAAATGACTTGATGGAGCTGAAAAACATAAATGACTTGATGGAGCTGAAAAACACAGCATGAGAACTTTACAAAGCACACACAAGTTTCAATCACCAAATTGATCAAGTAGAAGAAAGGATATCAGAGATTGTAGATCAACTCAATGAAATAAAACAAGAAGGCAAGATTAGAGAAAAAAACAGTGAAAATAAATGAACAAAACCTCCAAGAAATATGGGATTATGTGAAAAGACCCAATCTACTTTCACTCAGTGTACCTGAATGAGACAGGGAGAATGAATCCAAGCTGGAAAACACTCTTCAGCATATTATCCAGGAGAACTTCCCCAACCTGGCAAAGCAGGCCAACATTCAAATCCAGAAAATACAGAGAACACCACAAAGATAATCCTCAAGCAACCCCAAAGCACATAATAGTCAGATTCACCAAGGTTGAAATGAAAGAAAAAAAAAGCTAAGGGCAGTCAGAGAGAAAGGTCGGGTCACCTACAAAGGGAATTCCATCAGATTCACAGTAATCTCTTAGCAGAAACCCTACAAGTCAGAAGAGAGTGGGGGCCAATGTTCAACATCCTTAAAGAAAAGAATTTTCAACCCAGAATTTCATATCCAGACAAACTAAGTTTTATAAGTGAAGGAAAAATAAAATTCTTTATGGACAAGCAAATGCTGAGAGATTTCATTGCCACCAGACCTGCCTTACAAGAGCTCCTGAAAGAAGCACTAAACATGGAAAGGAACAAACAGTACCAGCCACTGCAAAAACATACCAAATGGGAAAGACCAGTGATGCAATGAAGAAACTGAATCAACTAATGGGCAAAACAACCAGCCAGTAACAAAAGGCAGGATCATATTCACATATAACAATATTAACATTAAATGTAAACGGCCTAAATGTCCCAATCAAAAGACACAGACTGGCAAAGTGGATAAAAAGCAAAGATCCATCAGTGTGCTGCATTCAGGAGACCCATCTCACGTGCAAAGACACACATAGACTCAAAATAAAGGGATGGAGGAAGATTTACCAAGCAAATGAAGAGAAAAAAACAAACAAACAAACAAAAACGAAAGAAAAAAAAAAACAGGAGTTGCAATCCTATTCTCTGATAAAATGGACTTTATACCAACAAAGATCAAAAGAGACAAACAAGGGTATTACATAATGATAAAAGGATCAATGCAACAAGAAGAGCTAACTATCCTAAATATGTATGCACCCAATACAGGAGCACCCAGATACATAAATCAAGTTCTTAAGGACCTACAAAGAGACTTAGACTCCCACACAATAATAGTGGGAGACTTCAACACTCCACTGTCAATATTAGGTAGATCAATGAGACAGAAAATCAACAATGATATCTAGGACTTGAATGCAGATCTGGACCAAGAAGACCTAATAGACATCTACAGAACTCTACACCCCAAATCCACAGAATATACCTTCTTCTCAGCACCACATTGCACTTACTCTAAAGTTGACCACATAATTGGAAGTAAATCACTCATCAGCAATTGTAAAAGAACATAAATCATAACAAACAGTATCTCAGACCACAGTGCAATGGAATTAGAGCTCAGGATTATGGAACTCACTCAAAACTGCACAACTTCATGAAAACTGAACAACTTGGTCCTGAATGACAATTGGATAAACAATGAAATGAAGGCAGAAATAAAGGTATTCTTCAAAACCAATGAGAAGAAGACACAATGTACCAGAATCTCTGGGACACATTTAAAGCAATGTCTAGAGGGAAATTTATAGCAATAAAAGCTCACATGAGAAAAAAGGAAAGGAAAGATCTAAAATCAACATCTTATCATCAAAATTGAAAGAGCTAGAGAAGCAAGATAAAAAAAAACTCAAAAACTAGCAGAAGAGAAGAAACAACTAAGATCAGAGCAGAACTGAGAGAGATAGAGACAAAAAAAAAACCCTTCAAAGAATCAATATATCCAGGAGCTGGTTTTTTTTTTTTTAAAGATCAACAAAATAGACCACTAGCCAGACTAATAAAAAAGAAAAGAGAGAAAAACTGAATAGATGAAATAAAAAATGATAAAGTGGATATCACCACCAATTCCACAGAAATACAAAATACCATCACAGATTACTACAAACAACTCTATGCACATAAACCAGTAAACCTAGAAGAAATGGATAAATTCATGTACACTTACACACTCCCAAGACTAAACTAGGAAGAAGTTGAAATGCTGAATAGACCAATAACAAGGTCTGAAGTCGAGTCAACAATTAGTAGCCTATCAATCAAAAAAAGTCCAGGTCCAGACGGGTTCACAGCCGAATTCTACTGGACGTACAAAGAGGAGCTGATACCATTCCTTCTGAAACCATTCCAAACAATACAAAAAGAGGGAATCCTCCCTAACTCATTTTATGGAACCAACATTACCCTGATACCAAAACCTGGCAGAGACACAAATGAAAGGAAACCTTCAGGCCAATATCCATCATGAACTTTGATGCAAAAATCTTCAATAAAATATTGGCAAACCAAATGCAACAGCACATCAAAAAGCTTATCCATCATGATCAATTTGGCTTCATCCTGGGGATACAAGACTGGTTAAACATATGCAAATCTGTAAACATAATCAATCACATAAACAGAACCAAAGACAAAAACCACGTGATTATCTCAATAGCTGCAGAGAAGGCCTTTGACAAAATTCAACAGCCTTTTGTGCTAAAAACTCCCAATAAACTAGGTATCAATGGAATTTATCTCAAAATAATAAAAGCTATTTATGACAAACCCACAGCCAATATACTGAATGGGCAAAAACTGGAAAAATTCCCTTTGAAAACTGGCACTAGATATGGATGCCCTCTTTCACCACTCCTATTCCATATAGTATTGAAAGGTCTAGCCAGAGCAATCAGGTAAGAAAAAGAAATAAAAGGTATTCAATTTGGAAAAGAGGAAGTAAAATTATCTTTATTTGCAGGTGACATGACTGTATATTTAGAAGACCCCATCATCTCAGCCCAAAATCTCCTTAAGCTGATAAGCAACTTCAGCAAAGTCTCAGGATACAAAATCAAAGTGCAAAAATCACAAGCATTTCCATACACCAGTAACAGACAAACAGAGAGCCAAAGCATGAGCAAACTCCCGTTCACAATTGCTTCAAAGAGAATAAAATACCTAGAAATACAACTAACAAAGGATGTAAAGGACCTCTTCAAGGAGAACTACAAACCACTGCTCAAGGAAATAAGAGACGACACAAACACACAAACAGATGGAAAAACATTCCATGCTCATGGTTAGGAGGAATCAATATTGTGAAAATGTCCATATGGCCCAAAGTAATTTATAGATTCAACACTATCCCCATCAAGCTTTCATTGACCTTCTTCACAGAACTGGAAAAAAAACACTTTAAACTTCATATGATACCAAAAGAGAGCCTGCATATCCAAGACAATCCTAAGCAAAAAAGAACAAAGCTGGAGGCATCATGCTACCTGACTTAAACTATACTACAAGGCTACAGTCATCAAAACAGCATGATACCGGTACCAAAACAGAGATATAGACCAGTGAAACAGAACAGAGGCCTTGGAAGCAATGTCAAACATCTACAACCATCTGATCCTTGACAAACCCGACAAAAGCAAGCAATGGGGAAAGGATTCCCTGTTTAATAAATGGTGTTGGGAAAACTGGCTAGTCATATGCAGAAAGCAGAAACTGGACCCCTTCCTGACACCTTACAATAAAATTAACTCCAGATGGATTAAAGACTTAAACATAAGACCTAACACCATAAAAACCCTAAAAGAAAACCTAGGCAATATCATTCAGAACATAGGCATAGGCAAGGACTTCATGACTAAAACACCAAAAGCAATGGGAACAAAAGCCAAAACAGACAAATGGGATCTAATTAAACTTAAGAGTTTCTATACAGCAAAAGAAACAATCATTAGAGTGAACTGGCAATCAACAGAACGAGAAAAAAATGTTTGCAATCTACCCATCTGTCAAAGGGCTAATAGCCAGAATCTACAAAGAACTAAAGATTTACAAGAGAAAAACAAACAAATCCATTCAAAAGTGGGTGAAGGATATGAACAGACACATTTCAAAAGAAGACATATATGAGGCCAACAAACATATGAAAAAATGCTCATCATCACTAGATAAATGCAAATCAAAACCACATTGAGATATCATCAGACACCAGTTAGAATGGCAATCATTAAAAAATCTGGAGACAATAGATGCTGGAGAGGGTGTGGAGAAGTAGGAACACTTTTACACTGTTGGTGGGAGTGTAAATTAGTTCAACCATTGTGGAAGACAGTGTGGCGATTCCTCAAGGACCTAGAAATAGGAATTCCATTTGACCTAGCAATCCCATTACTGGGTATATACCCAAAGGATTATAAATCATTCTATTATGAAAACACATGTACATGTATGTTCACTGTGGCACTGTTTACAATAGCAAAGACCTGGAACCAACTCAAATGCCCATCAATAATAGACTGGACAAAGAAAATGTGGCACATATACACCATGGAATACAAGCAGCCATAAAAAGTGATGAGTTCGTGTCTTCTGTAGGGACATGGATGAATCTGGAAACCATCATTCTCAGCAAACTGACACAAGAACAGAAAACCAAACACTGCATGTTCTCACTCATTGTTCACACCGCATGTTGAACAATGAGAACACATGGGCACAGGGAGAGGTACATCACACACTGGGGTCTGTTTGGGGGTAGGGGGCTAGGGGAGGGACAGCAGGTGGCAGGGAGGTTAGGGAGGGATAACACTGGGAGAAATGCCTGATGTAGGTGACGAGGGGATGGAGACAGCAAACCACCATGGCATGTGTATACCTATGCAACAATCCTGCAAGATCTGCACATGTACCCTAGAATTTAAAGTACAATAAGAAAAAAAGTTCTAGGTAATTCATAAGTCAATACAAATAAACAAAAAATAGAGAGAGAGAGTTTAAAAGAGACAAAACTGTTATTTTCAGATGATATATTTATGTAAAAAGGAATCTAAAAGTTAACACAAAAACTTCTAACTAATAAGATACTATAAGAAATTTGCAAGATAGGTTAATATACAAAAGTAAAGCAATTTTCCAGATGCCAACAATGAACAATTAAAATTTGAAATTAAAAACACAGTAGATTTACATTAGCACTCAAATATTTCAATATAAATCTAACAAAATATATACAAGATCTACATGAGGAAAGTGATAAGGCTCTGATAAAAGAGTTCAAAGAACTAAAAAATTGAGAAATATTCCAGATTTATGAATTAGGATAACTCAACGTTGTCAAGATAACAGCCATTCTCAGCTTGATCTACAGATTCAATGCAATCTCAATCAATATCTTAAGTTATTTTGCACATATTGACAAACTTAACCCAAAATTTATATGGAAAAGCAAAAATCCCAGAATATCCAACACAATATTGAGTAAAAACAAAGTGGAGAACTGACACTACCAAACTTCAAGAGTTACTGTAAAACTATGACAATCAAGAAAGTGTGGTACTGGTAAAAGAATAGACAAAGAGATGAACTGAACAAAACAGTGGGCACAGAAATAGACCCATATAAATATGGTCAACTGATTTTTGACAACATCATATAGGTAATACAGTAGAGAAAACGTAGTCTTTTCAACAATGTTGGTGAAACAACTGGACATCCACATACACAAAAATTAATCTTGAGATATACCATAGACCCTTCACAAAAATAAATTCAAAATGGATCATAGATCTAAATGTAAAATGCAAAACTATAAAACCCTTAGAACATGACACAGGAGAAAATCTAAGTAAGGTTGCATTTGGTGATGTTTATTAAGATACAACACCAATGGCATAATCCATAAACGAAAAAATTGGCAAACTGGATTTTACTAAAATTAATAATTTCTGCTCTGTGAAAGATAATATCAAGAGAATCAAAACACAAACCACAGACTGGGAGAAAATATTTGTAAAAGGAATATATGACAAAGAGTTGCTATCCAAAATATACAGAGAAAGCTGCAGCCCTACTGGGAGAAGAAGAAAATGGCAGATAGGAGACTTGGCTAATGTGCAGCTCCCACTTGGATGGCAGAACAGAGTGTAAACACTGACAGCATGACCTTTTGCTCCAAAAGCTACCCCAGAAATACACAGGAAAAAAAAAAAAAAGAATTCATAGATCCTTTGGAAGAAGTGGCATGCCACTGCAAATTCCATGAGGCTTGGAAAAACTGTGTTTTCCAAGTGTGAAAGAAAACTTGCATCCAAACACACATCTGTACTGGGGAATCTGAAATTCCAGATCACAGAAGAATTTATCCTTACTTACAGCTGAAATGAACTTAGGGAGCTACAAGGAATATAAAAGTTGAAGCATCAGTGAGAAGAGCCCTTGTAGGCACTCCCAGTCTCCAGCTCAAGCTTCCCTTCCCAGGGAAGCCATCCAAGATTACACCTCACAGGAGCCCTCAGGAAAGGCAGTCAGGAAAATTAAGGCAGAGTCACAAGGCAAAAGAAGCTTCTAAATGAAATCTGTAGTAGTTTTGACTGGGCACAAATTTTCTTGAGTGAGATCCAGGAAGCTAATGGGAGCTGCTGCAGTTACAAGCACAGGAGCCACTGATGACATTGTGGGCAGGTGGAGGTGGGAGAGGCCTAAAAGTTATGCCTGCTTTCTCAGGAGGAAAGCTTTCAACCTGGACAAGTTCTGAGTGGGGGTACTGTGGGAATGAAACCAGCTTCACCAACTGTGTGGGAGCTGGGTGAGGTCTTTTACCACTAGCTAGCCCCCACTTCTTTGGCGAACTATATGACACAGGAGAGGCAGCCATAATCCCCTCTGGAACATAACCCCACTGGCCTTAATACCACTCCCCATTTCCCACAGTGGCTAAGTCAATCTCCACCCAAAGAGAGTTTAAACCCAGAGCTGCCTAATCTTGGCCCCACCTGATGGTATTTCTCTACCCTGTCCAATGCCTGAGAAACCAAAATACTTATACTGGCCAACTTAGGATAAACTTAGATTCCCCTACTACCACTGCAGCTGGTGCTCTCCACAAAATGCAACCTCCTGCCTGGAGGTCAATCAATTCAGGCCATTATAGCAACTCATGACAGAATAATCCTGCTCCCCCAAAGGAGAAAACAACAGTAATTTCACTGCCTGCAATATCCTGGCTAACCTTGAAATTTCAGATTAAGTAATCAGCCAAACCTCAGAATAATTGGTGTTCCTAAGGAGAAAGAGAAATCTAAAAGTTTATAAATTTTATTTGAGGAAATAATTGAGGAAAACTTCGCTGGCCTTGCTAGAGGTCTGAGCATCCGAACACAAGAAGCTCAAAGAACACCTGGGATATTCATAGTAGAAAGATCATTACCTAGGCACATAGTCATCAGGTTATTTATAGTCAAGATGAAGGAAAGAATTTTAAGATCTGTGAGACAAAAGCATCAGGTAACCTGTAGTGGAAAACTATCAGATTTAATGCAGATTTCTCAGCAGAAACCTTACTAGCCAGAGGAGATTGGGGTTCTGTCTTTAGTCCCTTGAAACAAAATGAATGTCAGCAAATAGTTTTGTATCCAGGAAAACTAAGCTTCATAAATGAAGGAGTGATCAAGTCTTTTTCAGACAAACAAATAATCTGCTGAGATAATCTGCTGCTAGCAAGCTACCACTACAGGAATTGCTAAACGGAGCTCCAAATTTTGAAACAAAACCTCAAAATTCCACCAACATAGAACCTGCTTAAAGCATAAATCTCACAAGACCTATGAAATAATAACACAATGAAAAAAAAAAACAAGGTATTTGGGAAACAACTACCATGCAGAATAGAATAGTACCTCATATTTTAATACTAACATTGAATATAAATGGCCTACATGCTTCACTTAAAAGATACAGAATGGCAGATATAAATCCACCAATCAATTATCTGCTGTCTTCATGACTCTCACCTAACACATAATAACTCACATAAACTTAAGATAAAAGGGTAGAAAAAGATATTCCATGAAAATGGAAACCAAAAGTGAGTAGAAATAGCTATTTTTATGTCAGACAAAACAGATTTTAAAGCAGCAACAGAAAAAAAAAAAAGACAAAGAGGAACATTAGATAATGATAAAAGGATTAGTCCAACAGGAAAATATCACAATCCTAAATACATACACACCCAACACTAGAACCCCCAAATTTATAAAACAATTACTACTAGACCTAAGAAATGAGATAGTTGGCAACACAACAATAGTGGGGACTTCAATACTCCACTGAAAGCATTAGACAGGTCTTCAAGACAGAAAATCAATAAAGAAACAATGGACTTAAACTGAACCCGAGGACAGATGGACTTAACAGATATTTACAGAACATTCTACTCAACAACTGTAGAATACACATTATTGTCATCAGCACATGAAACATTTTCCAAGATAGATCATATGATAGGTCACAAAAAATGTCTTGATAAATTTGCTGAATCTAGCAAACAGCAAACTTAAACAACTAAACTATTAAGATTACCATTGCTTACAAAATGATTTTCCTTTACATTCTTATCATGAATGCTATTTTAAGCATCAAATGCAATCATTTATAATATAAACACCTTGATCACAAGCCCTTGGTTAAACGTTTTGTAATATGTCATATACTTATTAAACAAATCATTTCCCTCAGGTTGGAGGGAGAGGGGTTTTATACATTACAAAGCCATCTTTATCATGTTGCTTATGTCTGGATACATGTTTCTGAGAGAAAAGACACTCTCAGGTGATATATTTTGTCATTCGGACAGAACCTGTCATTGTTTAAACTGAGCTAAAAACACACAAAAGTCACTTAAGAGATAACAACAGAGAGGGAGAAATCTCATGTGAATTTCCAGTTTTCAGTTCATTCTCAGTGTCGGATTTTCATTTAAGTGAAAGTCACAGCAGAAGAGGGAAGTTTCTGGAGTTTTCGAGAATGCCAAACCATATTTTTATCACTCTTCTTTGAAAATCAGTGCCTCTGCATAGAAAATCAAATTCAGGGACCACAAATAATTTTCAGTGGGAAGGTCTAGTCTGAGGTATCTGAGGTTGCTTTTACTTTATTGTGTTGTTTTAGATATTTTAAAAATATCTTTAGTGTTTGGTCTTTTTTTTTCTCTCTTTAAACTTTAAATTTGGTCTGAGGAAAGCTGAATGTTTGAGTGTGATGTTAGACTGAGATGGTTTGGAGCTGCCTGTGGACATTCTTACACAGGTGGTAGGCTTCAGCAATATCCAGTTTTAATCAGTTGCATTTGGTACAGAATTTTGAGTAACAGTAAAAATTGTTGTCTTTGGAAAGCACAAAAGAAACCTGGAAAGGCAGTTTGGCTTAGGTAGCTACACATAACATTGCATATAATTTTCACTTTAAAGCTGTCTGGAAAAAATGCAGTCAGCTCCAACTACTGCTATTTACATACCCAGATAACTAAATGGGAGATATTACAACCAATACCACAGAAATACAGAGATCATTTAAGACTACTATGAACACCTTTATGTACATAAACTAGAAAATCCAGAGGATATAGATAAATTCTTGCAAATATACAACCCTCCTAGATTAAACCAAGAAAAAATAGAAACTCTGAACAGACCAATAACAAGTAGAAAGATTAAAACAGTAACTTAAAAGTTGCTAACAAAAAAAGTATAAGACCAGATGGATTCATAGCTGAATCCTATCAAACATTCAAAGAATTGGTACCAATCTTTCTGAAACTATTTCAAAAGGTAGAGAAACAGGGAATTCATAAATTATTATTTGAAGTTAATATTACCCTATCACCAAAGCCAGGAGAGTATATAACAAAAAAAAAAAAAAGGAAAACTACAGAACAATAGCCCTGATGAACATAGATGCAAAAATTCTAAACAAAATGCTAGCTAACTGAATTTAACATAGTATCCAATAGTTAGTTTTTCACTCCTTGCCTTCTTTCCTTCCTTTCCTCTCTAGTAGTGCCCAGTGTCTACTGCTACCTTTATGTCCAGGAGAACTCAATGCTTGGCTCCCACTCATAAGTGAAAGCATGAAGTATGTATTTTTGCTGTTCTTGGCTTAATTCAGTTAGGATAATGGCCTCCAACTCCATCCATGTTGCTACAGAGAACACGATTTCATTTTTTTTAATGTCTGCAAAGTATTTCAGGGTATATATGTACCACATTTTCTTACATTTTCTTTTTCCCATTCACCGTTGATGGGCACCTAAGTTAATTATAAGTCTTTATAGTGCTGGGATGAAAATATGAGTGCATGTCTCTTTTTTGGAAGAAAAATTTTTTTGGAAGAAAAAATTATCTTTTGAATATTTAGCCAATAATGAAATTGCTGAGTTGAAGAGTAGTTTTAAGTTCTTTAGGAAATCTTGAAACTACTTTCCACAGTGGCCAAACTAACTTACATTCCCACCAACAATATATATACATTCCCTTTTCTCCACAGCCTTGCCAGCATCTGTTATTTTAAGACTAGCCATAGTGACTGGTATGAAATGGTATGTCATTAGGATTTTGATTTGCATTTCTCTGATGATTAGTGATGTGGAGCATTTTTTCATGTTTGTTGGCTACTTGTATGTCTGCTTTTGAGAGGTATCTTTACCATGTCATTTGCCCATTTTTTAATAGGGTTATTTTCACAATATGGATTCTACCCATTCATGAACATGGGATGTTTCCATTTGGTTCTGTTTTGACGATTTCTTTCAAGAGTGTTTTGTATCTTTCCTTGTAGAGATCTTTCATCTCCTTGGTTAAGTATATTTCTAAGCATTTTATTTATTATTTTGTATCCTGACACTTACTGAAGTTGTTTCTCAGTTCTAGGAGTTTTCTGGCAGAGTCTTTAGGGTAGTAGGCATAGAATTACAGTGCATTGATGAGACATAATTTGACATTTTTTTTCTCTTTGGATTCCTTTTATTTCTTTCTCTTGTCTAATTGCTCTGACCAGCACTTTGAACACTATGTTGAATATGAGTGGTGAGTGAGAATCCCATCTTGTTTTAGTTCTCAAGGGGAATGCTTCCAGCTTTTGCCCATTCAGAATGAGGCAGGCTGTGGGTTTTTCATAGATGGTTCTTATTTTGAGGTACCTTCCTTCAATGCTTAGTTTCTTGATAGTTTTTAGCATGAAGGTATGTTGGATTTTACTGAAATCTTTTTCTGGGTATATTACGATTTTCATATAGTTTTTGTTTACACTTTTGTTTGTGTGGTGCATCACATTTATTGATTTGCACATGTAGAACCAACCTTGCATCCCAGGAATTAAGCCTACTTGATCATGTACTGCTGGATTTGATTTGCCAGTGATTTGTTGAGGATTTTTGCATCTATATTCATCAGGGGTATGGCCTGTAGGTTTCTTTTCTTGTTGTGTCTCTGCCAGATTTTTGTTTGAAGGTGATGCCGGATTCATAGAGTGGGTTAGGGAGGAGTCCCTCCTTTTTTATTTTTTGGAATACTGAGAGAAGAATTGGTACCAGCTCCTCTTTGCACATCTGATAAAATTCGATTGTGAATCCATCCTGTCCAAGATATTGTTGTTTGGTAGTTTATTTTATTATTGATTGAATTTTAAAACTCGATATTCATCAGTTCAGGCTTTTAATTTCCTCCTGATTCAATCTTGGGAGTTTGCATGTTTCCAATAATTTATCCATTTCCTTTAGATTTTCTAGTTTGTGTGCATAGAGGTGTTCATAATAGTCTTTGAGGATCTTTAGTATTCTTGTAAGATTGGCTGTAATGTCACCTTTGTCATTTCAAGTTGTAATTATTTGGATCTTCTCTTTTTTTCTTTTTAATCTAGGTAGCAGTCTGTCAATCTTCTTTGTCCTTTTAAATAAACAACTTTGGGGTTTGTTGATTATTTGTATAGATTTTAGGGATAATTTCTTTCAGTTCTGCTCTAATTTTAATTATTTCTTTTCTTCTAGCTTTGAGGTAAACTTTTCTTTCTTTCCTTCTTTTTTAAATTTTCTAGTTCCTCTAGATGTTAAATTGTTAACTTGAGATCTTTCTAACTTTGTGAGGTAGGCATTTAGCACTATCAACTTTCCTCTTAACACTACTTTTGCTACATTACATAGATTTTGCCATGTTTTTTTCTCTATTTTCATTTATTTTAAAGAGTATTTTGATTTTTGCCTTTTTTTTTGTTGTTGTTAACCAAAAGTCATTCAGTAGCAAGTTGTTTAATTTCCATGCAATTGTGTAGTTTGGAGAGATGTTTTTGGTATTGATTTCATTTTTTATTTCACTGTGGTCCAAGAGTATGATTGGCATAGTTTTTATTTTTATAAATTTAATTTATTGATACTTTCTTTGTGGTTCAGCATGTAGCCCATCTTAGAGTATAATTCATGTGCAGATGAAAATAATGTGTATTCTCATGCACATGAATGTTCACTGCAGCACAGTTTACAATAGCAAAGACCTGGAACCAACCCAAATGCCCATCAATGATAGACTGGACAGGGAAAATGTGGCACATATACACCATGGAATATTATGCAGCCATAAAAAACGATGAGTTCATGTCCTTTGTAGGGACATGGATGAACCTGGAAACCATCATTCTCAGCAAACTGACACAAGAACAGAAAATCAAACACCACATGTTCTCACTCATAGGCGGGTGTTGAACTATGAGAACACATGGACACAGGGAGGGGACCATCACACACTGGGGTCTCTCGGGGGGAACTAGGGGAGGGACAGTTGGGGGTGGGGAGTTGGGGAGGAATAACATGGGTAGAAATGCCAGATATAGGTGATGGGGAGGAAGGCAGCAAATCACACTGCCATGTGTGTACGTATGCAACAATATTGCATGTTCTTCACATGTACCCCAAAACCTAAAATGCAATAAAAAATAAATGAATTAATTTAAAAAAAAAGAAAATAATGTGTATTCTGTGGTTCATGGGCTGAGTATGCTATAAATGTCTATTAGGTCCAATTGGTCAAGTTTTAAATTTAAGTCTAGAATTTCTTTGTTTTTTGCTTCACTGATTTTTGTACCACTGTCATTAGGGTATTCAATTCCTTCATATTATTGTGTGGCTGTCTAAGTCTTTTTGGAGGTGTAAAAGTTCTTATTTTATGAATCTGCGTGCTCCAATGTTGGCGGTATATATATCTAGAATAGTAAAGTCTTCTTGTTAATTGAGATCTTTATCATTATGTAATGTCCTTCTTTGAACATTTTTTCTGTTGTTGGCTTAAAATCTGCTTTACTTTATATAAGAATAGCCAGTCTTGCTCTTTTTTTTATCCATTTCTGTGATAGATCTTTCTCCAGCCTTTACTTTGAGCTTATGCATATTGTTAAGTGTGAGATGGGTCTTTTGAATACAGCAGACAGATGAGTCTTGTTCTTTATTCAACTTGCCACTCTGGGCCTTTTATGTTCAAGTATTTAGACAACTTACATTCATGGTTAATATTGATATGTGAGGTTTTGTTCCTACTATGAGGTTTTTAGCTTGTTGCTTTGTAGTTTCTATTGTGTGGTTGCTTTGTAGTGTCTGTGGGATATGTACTTATATGTGTTTTTGTGGTAGCATGTGTTTTCTTTTGTTTCCATTTTTAAAACTCCTTTAAAGATTTCTTGTAAGGTTAGCCTAGTGGTAACTAATTCCATTAGTGCTTGCTTGCCAGGGAAATATATATTTCTCCTTCACTTACAAAGCTGTTTAGTAGAATATGAAATTCTTGGTTGGAATTTTTTTTAACATTGCTGAAAATTGGTGCCTAATCTCTTCTGGCTTGTGAGAAAAAGTCTTCTTTTGCCTAATAGGGTTCCCTGGGTACCTTGTGTGACCTTTTTCTCTAACTGCCTTACAAATTTTTTTCTTTAGCTTTGAACTTGGATGGTCTGGTAACTACATGACTTGGTGATATTCATTTTGTATAGTACCTCACAGGTATACTCTGGATTTGTTGTATCTGAAAGTCTACCTGTCTAGCAAGATTAGAAAATTTTTTCTTCAATTATTTCCTCAAGTTTGCTTTCCAAGTTGTTTACTTTTTCTCCTTTTCACTCAGGAATGCTAATAATTCATAGGTTTGGTCACTTTTATATAATCCATATTTCTCAAAATCTTTGTGCATTTTTAAAAGTTATTTTTCTCTATTTTTGTCTGACTGGGTTAGTTCAAAAGACAGGCTTTCAAGATCTGAAATTATGTCTTCTGCTTGGTCCAGTCTATTCTATTGCTTTAAATTGTATTTTGAAATTTCTTAAGTCTTACAAATCCAGAAGCTCTGATTGATTTATTAAATGTGTCTATCTCTTCCTTAATTTCCTGGATTGCTTTAGAAGTTTCTTTGTGTTGATTTCACACTGTGTCATAGATCTCACTGAGCTTCTTTGCAATCTGTGCTTTTAATTGGTTGTCATTTCTGAGTCTTCATTTTGGTTAGGGACCATTGGTGGAGAGCTAGTGTGAGCTTTTGATGGTCTCATAACTTTCAGATTTTTCATGGTGCCAGAATTCTTGCATTGATTCCTTCTCATCTGGGGTCACTTGTACTACTAATTTTTTTTTTTTTGAGATGGAGTCTCACTCTGTCACCCATGCTGGAGTTCAGTGGTGTGATCCTGGCTCATTGCAACCTCTGCCTCTAGGGTTCAAGCAATTCTCCTGCCTCAGCCTCATGAGTAGCTGTGATTACAGGCATATGCCACCACATCCAGCTAATTTTGTATTTTTAGTAGAGATGGGGTTTCACCATGTTAGCCACCCTGATCTCAAACTCCCAACCTCAGGTGATCTGCCCACCTAGGCCTCTCAAAGTGCTGGGATTACAGGCATGAGCCACCACACCTAGCTGCATTAATTTTTATAACTATTTGTATGTGGTTAGGATTTTTTCTTTTTCTTTCTTTCCCTATATTTTTATTATTTTTAAATTTCTCTTTCACCTCAACCCTAGGGGTGTAACTATAGAGAATATTGGGGTAAGGTCTTTGGAATTTGCTTCCCTAGGCACTTCTGTCAGCAGGTTTTACACTGGGCTGTGTGGTTCAGCCTACCGGCCAATAGATGGCGCTTAAAGGTAAAAGCCTACTGTGGCCAATGGGGCTGGATATATACTTGGTCCTTGTTTACTGAGAGAAGCTCTCTATTTCCTCAGGAAATGGGCTAATCCATGGAGTGATGGTGGTCTGAGCTCCCTGCTCAGCCCTGGGGTGGTGAGGGGCAAGGTGGGTAAGGCAAGATT
The DNA here is from genome assembly GCA_004027715.1 of Plecturocebus donacophilus. NCBI lineage: Eukaryota > Metazoa > Chordata > Mammalia > Primates > Pitheciidae > Plecturocebus > Plecturocebus donacophilus. Next base: position 146,258 of record PVKP010000951.1, on the reverse strand, counting down.
GGGCGGAAACACCTATAGGTCTCCTGGTGTCAGGCACAAACACTAGCACAGGAGAATCCACTGGGTGGTCACCAAGAACCCAGAGGAACACCTAGGCATGAACCTGGAAAACTTCCTCAGCCTCAAGTTCTCTGCATGGTGGGGAGGTGGGTGTGGCCTACCTAAACTCCTTATCCAGGAGAGTGAGTGCTCCAAATGCCTGGATATCTGCCCAGGCGTGGTATGTAGATGGCCCCACTGCACCCCTACCTCTGCAGAGGGAGAGTGAGGTAGCTCAGGCTGTTGATTTAGGAGAATGAGTGTATTAGTCCTTTCTCACACTGCTATAAAGTACTGCCCAATCCTGAGTAGTTTATAAAGGAAAGAGATTGAATTGACTCACAGTTCTGCATGTCTGGGAAGGCCTCAGGAAACTTATGATCATGGTGGTATGAGAGCCGAGCAAAGGGAGAAGCCTCTAAGAAAAATCCATTAGATCTCGTGGTAACTCACTCACTATCAAGAGAACAGGATAGGGAAAACTGCCCCCACGACTCAATTATCTTCACCTGGTCTCACCCTTGACACATGGGGATTATTACAATTTATGGTGAGATTTTGGTGGGACACAGAGCCAAACCATATCAATGGGTCTTCAGATTGGCAGGTGATCTGCCTGGGAACGTAGCAGAGAGAGCCCCTATGCACCAGGATCTCTACACAGGAAGGGTGCAGCAGGTCCAGCAGCTGATTCAAGCAAGGAGGTGCTCTGAATACCTGGAGATGTGCTTGGGCATGGAGCAGAGAAGGCTCTACTGCATCATGATCCAAGCGCAGGAAAAGTGGGTCAGCTGAGGCTGTTCTAGGTGAGTGGTGCTCGAAATACCTAGAGATCCACCTGGTCATGGAGTGGAGAAGGCCCTGATACACAACAATCTCTGTACTGGAAGGGAGGGATAGCTCAGGCTGTGAATCTGGCTGAGTGGATGTCCCAAATGTCTGACAGTCTGCCTGGCCATGAATCAAAGAGGACCTCCCTTGCTCCAGGATCTTTGTTCAGGAAGGGTGGAGTGACAGGCTTCTGAGTCAGGCAAGTGGGTGCTCCAAGTGCCTGGAGTCTGCTTGGGCATGGAATGGAGAGGGCCACCTGCACCCAGATCTTTGCAAAGTGATGGTAAGGTGGCTTCAGCTGCTAATCTGGGCACGCCGGTGCTTTGAATGCCTGGAGACCTGCCTAGGCAGGGAGCAGAGAAGGCCTCACTGCATCACAATCTATGCACAGAAAGGGTGAGGCAGCTCAGAATCGTGATCTAGGTGAGTGGGTGTCTCAAATGCCTGCAGACTTGCCTGGATGTGGACCAAAGAGGGCTCTGCTACACCACAATCTCTGCATAGGAAGGGTGGAGCAGTTCAGGCTGCTGGTTCAACCAAGCTGCTCCAAATGCCTGGAGGTAGAGCAGAGAGGTCCCTGCTGCATCACAATCTCAGGGAGCAGGCTGAAGCACCCAGCAACACATTCAGACCAGTTTCAGGTTAAAAAACTGGCCCTGGGTACAAGTCTTATTGTCCAGGAGAAACTGCAACAGGGAAGAGCACAATTCCAGCACACATTGCTGAAGCACTTTCCATAAATCTGGCTGTCAAGGCCTCTACTCCACTCCGGAGCAAGCACTTCCATCTCTGGCTCGAGACTAAAATGCCTGCATGGCATGCTGCCAGGCTGCCAAAAAATGACTGACTTTGTATGCACTCAGATGAAAATGTCAGCCTGCTCTTGGGCGAGGGTCTGGAAAAGTGCCTGCAGCTTTTCCTGGTGTTCTTCCCTCTCAGCATTTCTAACCATCTTCCCAATTTCGCTCTAGGTCTTGAGAGAAACAAAGAGTTCTCCCTTGGCCTAGGTTGCTCAGATCCCAGGTGGAAAAGTGAGTCACACAGAGAGAGGTTCTGTGCCTATCATATAAAGGACCTTGCTCAGTTTTATCAGCTGAACGCCATTACTGGGGCTTTTCACCCATGTTCCCCTCCCTGAAATTTGGGACATCCTTCATGATTCTGGTAGATTTCTATTTTTCTTCTTGAATTAAAGCCCATGGAGTTAATATTTATGCCATTTCCAAGTGGCTGAGGCATGCTAAAAGCCTCCAATCCACCAACCTGGAGACAAGAAAAAAAAAAAAGCTTAAAGACACAAAGTGCAAATTCCAGAATTAAAGATTAAGAACATTAACCATGTCAAAATGATAAACACCTATAGAGCAGATGCTTTCATAAACAAAGTAAAATGCAGAGTGGGAAAAGATACATGCAATGCATGTAATGAGCATGAAACTTGTCAGAAACAATACAATCATTTCTGTCAAACTGACAAATGGAACTGCTGGGGAAGTCCATGAAGAAGGGTGCTCACTCATGTTGCCTGATATCAAGTGCTATTATAAAAGACTGCAAAACCACAATTTTGCACAAAAACCATTGCAACCTTACACACACAAAAGATCCTCTATAAGGACATCTCCCCAGCAACTTCCTGTCCAACTTTAGACTGTCAACACCCTTGTTATTGATCCCTGTAGCCAAAAATAGTTACCTCAAAACAACCTATGTACTATTGTTCATTTTTCCTTTAAAAACCTTTGTCTTCCTTTACTTCTCAGAATATGTCTATTATATTTCCATTGCAGTGCTCATCACAAATTAATATCATTTTCTTTTAGGGGACATCTCTGTATCTGTTATTTAGGTTGACACTAGCAAAAGATTAGAATTCCTCCAAATCCTAAAAAGAATTATTACAAAATCCTACAAAGAAAATTTCTACAAGTTGATAATCTGATAGAAAAAAATTACAGAACATATAAATATGTTCTTCAAGGTAAAACCTGAATGTCCAATAAATATATATGTAATGACTCTCAACTTAATCTCAACAATAATCAAAGCAATGAAAATATGATACTATTGGAAAACATCTTAAAGTTAGACTATGCTGAGATGTTGGTGAATGTCTGAATAAACCAATTAGTACAACCATGTTGAAAACAAATTTTTATTAAATTTGTTGCAAATGTCCATACTTGCAGCCCAGCAATAAATATTCTAAGTATATATTCTTAAGAAACTCTCGCTCATGTGTACAGGAAAATATACACAACAATGCCCATTATGAGGTTATCTATAATAATGATTGCCTTAAAACAGTTTAAATGACCATCGTCAGTATAATGAATAAATATATTGCAGTATATTGATAGATTGGTATAGAAGACAATTCTATATGCCCAATGTACAAGCTAATGTTGTCATAAAGCATAAGTAAATCTGCTTCTTGGCAGCTAAAACTGAGATAGCAAATAAGATGCCAACAGTAACTTGCTGATCACATCTGTACTTATAATATTTGAAATGTGAGCTTTCAAGGGCATCTGTCAACATGTCACAAAGAATAAAGCAAATGTCAGGTTAGCACTTCTGGAGCTTTGAGATAAATGTTCCAGCTTAAGGTACGATTGCTAATTAAAGAGTTTAATTTGTACACTGCTTCTTTAAACCTTGACTTTATTGCTTTGTAGCATTCCAATTCATTATATCCCTTCTGCCATCAAATGTTCTCTTTCTTAGTACAATTCGGCATAGACAATATATCTCCTGATCACTGAAGTATTTCCCTGTAAGACTCAGTTGACCCTGTTGTTGATTCTAATACTGGAATAAGAAAATGCACTCATCAAGGAATGTAAAACATGTTATTCCACTTATAGCCATTTCTTGACCCAGGAAAGAACTTGTATCGCACAACTTATTTGCATTCATTTTTAAATTTAGACATAGATAACTTTTATCATCTGTGACTAAAAAAAAATACAGAAAATAGGGGGTTTTTTTCATTGTGAATAAATTATGTTAAAAATATATCGAAGAACAATAACAGGACATCTTTTCCAGGGCACTTCATAAGTCTCTCTCTCTCTCTCTGTCTCTCTCCTCCTCTCCTATCCCTCATTAATACTCTTCAGTTTCAGATGTAAGTAAAATCTAGGTATGACACTTGTAATACTCTAAGGATCTCAGGGTAGATTTGCTTCAGCAGGCTGGGTAGGTGGTTTGTCTCTTTATTCCTGAATAGTTCTACGTTCATCCCATATAAATCTGAACTTCTAGAAGCATATTATTTGCAAAGGTAATTCCATGGAAACAAGATAAAAAGTGTCCTTGGCACCTGGTCCTAGACCTATAGTTTGTCTCTGTCCTTAGGACATTCTGACCTAGCCACTTGTCCTTGAGAGTTTCATTGTTAACATACATAATACAATGAGGTATGAATTTCTTGTCCACCAGTGTCCCTACTCAACCCTTCTGTATCAAATATCCTGGATTGATTGGATATGCAAGCCTGATTATACAAGCAATGATCCATAGGACTAAAATATAAAAAGGAAAGGGGTTGTGATCCAAAATCAACTTATGGCATAGCTTTGCATGCACTGAGAGATGTTGGATTAGATAATATTCTGAACTTAGTACATTTCAAGTACATTTCATAATTCTACTCAGAAATAAAGTAGTGAGGAGTAGAAATAGAGTCCAGTTCTGGGGAAATAGATCAGGTGGGAACAAAACAGAGAGCAGATTCTCTGGTTGACTTGGGTTTTAGACTTTCAAGCACCAATGCTCCCTACACCCAAGCAGAAAGTGACTCAATCAGAAAGGGACTGGTTTCCCTAAGGAGTTATACTACTCTTTTGCATCAAGGAAGAACTTTATATGCTATCCGTATTAGGGCAAATTAACATTAGCTGCTATAATGAACAACCCTAATCACAGTGGTTTAACACATGCAAAAAGAAAAAGAAAGTTAAGAAAGAAAAAAAGTTTGTGTTTTTGACACAGTTTTGTATAGATCAGGGCCTCTTCTGGGAACAATTTCTTGAAAGAAAGACTCAGAAAACAGCCTCTTTCCACTGTGTTCCTTTTAGTAGTCTTGGAGTTCTGTTTTTCCAGTTACTTAGAGGAAAGAGAGAACATATGCACAAGAGTGCATGAGTGGAAATCATGTGGGTTGTTTAAGAGGCTAGATCTGCAGGAAGCATACGTCACTTTTACTCTTACTTTGTTGGCCAGAGCTAAGTTCATGTAGCCTCAGCCTTACTGAAATGGTGATTGTGAAACGTGGCTTTTCTGCATGTATAAGAAAGGGAAGTCGGACTGTTGAATATCTAGCAAGCCTCTGATACACTATCTTCCGTGAGACCAATAAGAATTTTCCCATGTTGCCAATACATGCTGTAAAAGCTCCTGGTAAACTGACCAGCAGCCTTCTTACTGTTTCTAGTGAGCAAAATCTGGAGGCTCAGATAGGTCAAATCTAGCTGTTGCTTGAAGTTTCCACACACCCAGGGCTCTGAGGCCAATCCCATTTCTTCTTAAGTTAATTTTAGAAATCTAGGTCACTAAATAAGTTATCAGCAAGAAGTCAGGTTTTCTCATACTACTGCTGTGATCCTGTGCCCCAGTTTAAAATGGTTGGCCCTGGAGACAGACTGCCTGGTTTGCTTTCTGGATTGCTATCTATGTGCCTTTGGGCAAGTTACCTCATTTTCCTTTTCTGTAAAATTGGGATAATGTTATACTTAACTCATTGGGGATATAAGGAATAAATTTGAAACTCTGTGAAAAGCAGTTAGCACAATGCCTAGTTTCCAAGCTATCATCATCATCATCATCATCATCATCATCATCACCATCAGCATTTACCAACATTGCATCACACTGTTTTGGGGCACCTGTCCTATTTCCCCAGAGCCTGAATGACTATCCATATTTATCTTTGAGTATAGCCAGGAAGAGTTGCTCTCTAGCTTTGGGCGAAGGGGTATAGAGGACAGGTGGTCTAGAGAGTGAGACCAAGAGAGAAATGGTACCAGAGTCTCCAAAAATAAAAGATCTTGAGCTGCTGAAGCCAAAAGTCAATGGACAAGAGTGGATCATAGAAGATATTCCAGGAAAAATCCAGTATTCATAGACTCCAATATACAAAGACTCACTGCTGAGCCTGTGTGCATCGGGATTGAACAAACTCAAGAGAAAGACAACCTGTGGCCAAGTCAGGTCAGGTACCCAGAGATCTATGAACACCATGACTCTGCTCCAATTTACAGAGGTAAATTCGTATTACCTCTGTTCCAGTTGAGTAGGTAGAACAAACAAAAAAAAAATGGAGAAGAGTAATTAGTAGAAGGGCCAACACCAAGCACAAAGAAAATACTTACACAGAATTAAAAATGATCTTGCTGAAGCTGCTTTTTATTCATCTTTGATGTGCTGTGCTATCACTTTTGCAAGTCTCTACTTTATTCTGCCATTCCATTTCTTCAAGAATTACATCCTGCCTTGCCCGTATCAGTAATCATACCTTTCCACTCAGTCTATGGGAGGATTGCCCTCTAAAACCCACATCTCTCCTAGGTCTGTTATCTTCCTGGACCTTGACTTGTTGACATTTTAAACCCATCACTTCTTGGTTCCAATCATGCAGTGGTTCATCTATTTGATTATGTGCCATAATTTCTTTCCAGCACCTACTTTTTGACCCTTGAAAAGGCTATTGATTTATCAGATCCTGGACTTTCAGGGTCTGGCCAGTGTGTTGCTACCATTCAAGTTCTCATCTTGCCTCTGCTCATATTTGAAAAACCTCCTCTCTAAGGAAGACATGTCATATAAGATTCAATCAACAGGAGAAATTTTTATTTATTGAAGCTTGTTAGATTTTGTTTTAATTTGGGTTGAAGTTTTTAAAAATTCTCTGGCATCTCCAAAAATAAATATTATTAGGTTGGTGCAAAAGTTATTGCTGTTTTTGCTTTTACTTTTAATATATTTTCCTTTATATAAAGATAATTTTATTTATGTACAGATATATTGCTGATAAATGTAAAAATTTGTATTACCTCCAAAGTTAACAATTTGACATTATCTATCAAAATTAAAAATTTCTGCATTCTTTGAACTTACAATGTTACTTTTAGTAATTTTCCCTAAAGATAAACTGGCTCATGAACTGATGCATATACCCACCTGTACATCTCAGTAGAGTCTATTAGAATCTATTTCTGGGGAAATAGGACAGGTGCCCCAATGTCCAGGAAGATAACAGACTTAAATGCCCCTTAATAGAATAGCAATTTAATACATTTAGTTAAATACATGCAATAGAATAAAAGTAGTTATCAAGTCTAACATATTCATTCACTGAATACATTTAAATACTTATTCTGTAACTACTATATGCCAGGCTGTACTGGGCATTAATAATGAGTGCAGTGAATAAAACAATTGAAAATATTTACTCTCATGTAGCTAAATTCTAGTTGGGGTCAGAGACAACAAACAAATAAATAATGGTAGTTCTGGTTTGGTTTTTTTTTTAAGGAGGTAAGAGAGAGAGTATGGAGTGTTGAAAGGCTATAATTTCTAATGTATATTATGTGAGAAAAGGAAGGTGCATAATAGTATTTAAAGCATACAAATGCACACCCACACGAGTACTTACTTATATAAAATATCTCTGAAAGAAACTAATAAACTGATGACATGGTTATCTCCACAGAGAAATACTGGGTGAACAGGACAGGAGGGAAAATTTCATTTTATGCTTTTAAAATTTTGTATTATGTAAATGTATTTATTTTAAAAAGCAAATTGATACAAAAATAGATTTAATTTCCATATACTTCTAATGTCCTAATGAGAGAAAAGTCATGTTACATCTTTGGAAAATATGAATGGTTTGAAGTTTTGGGTAAATATTTCTGATTATAAATATCTTAATGATAGGGGAAACAAATATTCACACTTTTACAAGTTTGTTCTGCAGAATGACTTGATATAGTTAGTTCCCATTCCAGAAGCCATAAGGATGAGGTCATAGGGCAGGGATGAAGATGTTTTGGGTAATTGTTTTACAATGTTGGGGTCACCACCTGCGGATTTTTGTCCTGCAGACCCTGATTCAGTTATGGATGAATAAAGGATACTGACACACAGATATTACGCTTTGCCGGTTTGAGTGTCCATGGCCACAAACTCCCTGGAGAGTGCTATAAACAGATAGCAGCCACTGGCCCCCACCAGCCAGTAAGACTCACATATATTCAAAGTTTAATTGACAAAGGCTGAGTCAACACCACTAGAGGTTGAAGATGAAAGGACATGTTCTAATGACCAAAGCAAACACCATTAGTGGGTAATAACCCCGGTCAACCTCCCCCCAGGGGACCATCTGGCTCAAATGTTAGTTTTAAGACCACATGAGCAAACAAGTTAGTTAGGTAAACTATTTACATTCCTTTGTATTTGTGCCCTAATCTCACTGGCTACTACAAAGACACTGTGGCTACCGTTAGCCAAGAACTATAGAAGAAAAAATCCCGTTGGCCTTCCAAAAGAGTTTGAGACTATATTCTATAACTTTCTCTAATATTTTTCCCTTAATATTTTTGCCACCACCCTGAGTGAATCCCCACATTACAAGGCCTTTGCTAAACACTTGTAGTGACTTGAATTAGCACTGTCATTGGCACTTCAAAGATATATTCAACATTTTTATGCATCTAGCCCAATCATATAATGCATTTCAGGATTTGTGGAATTGACAAGTAGCATGAAAGTGAGTTCTTAAGAGGTGCAATGGGGTAGGCACATGCCTCTCACAAACTAAAGCTGAGGAAACAGAAAATTCCATTGGCATTCCCACAGATAATGCAGGCTGAGAAAAGTAAGACGCCTTTGACTTAAGAAAGAGTTTTCACTAAAACGAAACTATATCTGCATTTTGTTATTTTGGTTTCTTTTCCTTTTCTTCTGAAAGTAATATTCCCCCTTTACTTAGTTCCTTCCATTCTTGACTTTGTAGTCTTCCAAGATCCTGAATCTATAATAGATTCCTGGTAGGAATGAGTTGCAAAATTCTGCTTTGCATCACCAGTGAGATAGCTGGTGTCTCATTTAATACTCCACTACTCCTACGCTTTGGAATTCTTAGCAAGCTCCTTTGCTGCTGCTACTCAAGCAAAGCTCCTCATATGTTCTCAGACGTAGAAAAGTATAACTCATGAGTAACTGATATGTATTTAAATTTTCCAGTATCTGAAGCTTCATGTATGGCTCTTCTTTTGGTTATTTATGATTGTGCAAACAGAATTACAAAACTAAAACCCAGAAGGAAGTTTATGTATCATTCAGTGCAAGCCCTCAGGTGAGTGAACTAAGGTCTAGGAGAACAAGCACAACAGCTTGCTCAGGAATCCGCAGTAAGGAGCTGAGCCAGGGATAGAGCTGAGTGTCACCTCTGATCAGTTGCTTTCAGGCATAAATCAAGTCTCAACTTTACCCTGCATCTGCCAGCTCTCTTGCTTTCTTCTAACAGGAAACATAAAGTCCCTGGCTAGTTGTTTTGATCTTCTATGCCTGTGAATTACCCCATTTCATAATTCTGGTCATTTATGCCTCGGTGGATTAATCTTACTGGTGTACTGGAAAGTGTATCATCAAAAGCAATAACACCATTTCCTGTGGTTCTAGCTGGGGGAAACGTTGGCTTGATTTATGCTTTACCAGACATTAGCCATGATTCCCAGTCATTCCTGGGGGTGGGGAAGAGGGGAGGGAGTAACTTCATTATAATGCCTTAAAATTAGCGTGGCATCCAAGACATAATAAACCATCTTGTGCCTGTGAAGTTTTTACCACAGTGACAGCTAGATATGATTTTAGGTTCCATAGAAGAAGACAGTGAGACAAGAGTTTGTGTGCAAGTGATTCAGCACAGTTGGGCTCCCAGGACAAGCCTGTGAATGGATGAGGGAAGCAGGGAAGGAAGGAGAAGACAAACAAGGGTATAATTTAGGTACACTTTCAACCTCAGGTTCATCCTGCTGGGGAGCTGTGGAACCTAAATTAAACCTCGTATTTGTTCCTCTTTGAGGCTAGTTGCTGAGATTTCATAATCTGTGCTGTCTGTCTTTGGTAAGGGCCATCCTTAAGGGCATGTGACGACCAGGAATGCTGGCTGGCTGTGCTTGCAGGCACCATGGTGCCAGTAACCAGAGGGCAGTCCTCCAAAGAGACTCAGAGGTGCCAGTCTCTAGGAGCCAAGCATGTTGAAGCCAAGGATGTGCACACAGAAAGAGTCAGGAGAATCTGAGGAGAATTGCTGGAGTACTGATAGCATCTGCTTCAAATATTGCTATACTATCTGTCCAAAACAGAATGGACAAAAATATGAACAATTACTGAAGCCTGTCATTAAAAACAGGTCTTTGCTTTCTATTTAAAATGAAGGCTCAACACCACCATATATATATAGTTTTCTAAAATGCATATGTATATTTCTAGAATATACATATATACAAGCATACATACACATACATATATGCACATATACACACTAGGGTTACATATATTAGTTTACACACTAGGGTTAATCATGTATAAATAAAAACATTACTGTTATTCACAATCGTACTATTTCATGCCTCTAAAATTGTTCCTTAGGGATTTATTTTTCTCCCTTTACTTCTTACCAACTCATTTGGGATCCTGATGACTTCACTAGAACATGTTGAAACTATTATTTTATATACTTTTCAATTTGCAAAACAATAAACAGACCAGATGATTAGTTTTTTCCTTTATCAGACAAGTGGCAGTCAAAGCTTGTTTGCATCTGTCTATTCCTTGGCATGTAGTTAAATGCTTTCTCTCCTCAAAAAAAGAAATTAAAGTTAAACAAAAGGGCAAGTTTTAATCAAATATTTACACATGGGAAGATTAAAGAGTTAGAGAGATCCTCCCTTCTTAGCAACTCTATTCCCATATTTTGCCCATTTAATGTTGCCTACATTGTTGCCCAGGATTATCGTAATGAGAATAGAATATGTTTAAGATAAATAGGTCCTTTGTGCCACTGTTTACTTATTTCTAATTTAAAATTTCTGAACTTCCAGGTATATAAATAAATATCAAAAGCAAAAAGCCATGTGAAAATCATACGTTTACTTAGAGCATAGACACATGGATTAAATAAGAGAACAAGTTTGTTTTATCTGGCCCAAAAAGTACATGAAACCAATATGAGATACTCATATATATTGCTCAAAAGTTCTGCGTTAGCAGTTATGTGTATTTGGTTAAGAGATCAATATATGCAAACAAATAGTTACTAAAGAATTAAATTTATTTAGTTAGACCAATTTTCTCAAAACATAAGCCCGATGAGTGAGACATATTAGAAGGGAGTCTGGCTACAAAGACTGAGAACATCTTCACTCATCTCTAGGGTGGTTTAAGTATCTAGGACTGTTATCATTAAGTTATCAAGCATTGCGGCCTCTGTATTTAATATTCAAGCAAACCCCTTGCAGACATAATCCAGTGCTGCTAGCGTTTTCACATCTTAATATTTAGAGCTCCCTCATCTCCATAAAGTGTGTGAATTGTACAATGATGCCAGGCCCAGGCGAGGGGGTAGTGGGGGCTGAAATCCACCCATGTCCAGGAGCCAAGCTGTGGCTCACAGGGCTATCCTTACACAGAGGAAGTGCCTTTTCCTAATTAGCAAATGATGCTACAGAGACTAATGACATTCCCATTCATCTTGGTAACATAAACATATCTGACCAGATATTCTTCTCTGTGGGTCTGAAATGTTAGCTTTCAGCCTAGAAAGAAATACTCTTAATAACCTAGAAATCAAATTATGAACAACTAATTATGCCATTTTCAAAATATTCCAAACTTGGTTTTAAGATGCCAAGAAAAAACTGTACATCTTCACATACACACACACACACACACACACACACAAACACACACACACACACACACACACGTATATATATGGACAAACATGGAGATATATTTGTGTATAAGTGAAAATATACTTAGCCAGAGAACAGATTCAGATACAGGAAAAAATATTTTCTTATATGGGTCAGGAAACTGATTTCAACAGCCACATTCCAGGACAAGACATTTTTGTCATATAAAGTGGAAATACTCACAGGGTCAGAGAAAATATAGCCTTTTTAGATTCTGTGATTTTCTTAGATACACTCTTAATACACCACTAGGATCCAACGTTGGCTTTTATGACCTAAACAAAATTATCCCTCTAGGTTCCAAAATTAACCTGACTCTTTCACCAGGTATTTATGACTAGTGTTTTATATTCATTAAATCCAAATGTCACAATGTATTTTTTATAAATAGATATAAATAATCTAATCCTAAAAATATCCTTCTGTGTCCTCAGAGGGCTTGTACAGTTTCTATAGTTATAAAATGTGGACAAGACAAGACTGTCAAGTGGTATACCTTTTCATTTACCATTTTCTAATTTATTTCCACTGCTTCATTTATTAAATTTTGTTCCAAACTGAAAAATATTACACATAGAAAAGTGTTCCCATTTTATAATTCAAACTTGGTTTTTCTTCTTGGATAGAAAAAAAAGCAGTTTTATCCAATTGATAATTACTCAGTCAGCTAACGGAGAACTGCCAAAAGTTTAACTCTTTCTTTTCTGACCAGTAATCTTACTGTCATCCAAATAACTGTCAGTCATGTGATCTTTCCATTTCTCTCTCCCTTCCCATAGCCTGTTTAAACACAAAGACACACACACACACACACACAAACACTTTCACACTCACACAGAGGAGCTAGAAAGAAAATCTACTTCTCTATTAGATACACTTATCTGTCTATTGCTCTTGCAAAGACAGGACCCAGGTTTATAAACGTGTTACTTATCAGAGGAAGACATAGGTAAAGAGTATGATGATACTATGAAGACATAATCTGGAACTGTGTGGAAATTCTAAAAGAAAGTATTATAGGAAAGAAAAATAACTAATGAGTAATTAATATCACTTACTATGCCACACACTGGGCTATTTCTTAAAGTAAATACAAAAATAATATGGTCATATACCTAGGCATCATCAAGCTTGCCATCTGCTTAGGGAAATAATGTAATAACACCTGAAATTATTAGAGAATATGTTAGTAGTACTAAAAAGTCAAAACAGAATTTAGATATTCAATGGTTTGCAGTGGTCAGGAAAATTTTTATGAATGTGAAGTGGCTTGAACTGAGTCTTCAAATGGGTAATATTTAGATGAGCGGAAGACTGCAGAAAGACTTCAGAGCAAAGGATAAAGCAGAAGCCACGTTGGGGAGAGAACTGAAGAAAACGTGGGGCAGGAGGGGGAAGTGGAGGGAGAAGTCTAAAGCAACAGAAATAGAGAACATTCTAGAATATTTGTTTGCACTTTTCAGGTAGATGTTGAACTCCACGACTGCCTGCTTATTCATCTTACAATTGGAATTAGAGTATCCTAATTTAAAACTACACATTTACATATTTTCCCAACTGTTCTTTGATGGAATGGTCCACCTCCAGGGCAGTCAGCTATTGACAATTGCTCAGAGAAGGAAGTAGGGAAAAGAATATCTAAGTAATTCAGTCCACCTTTCAAAGTAGAGTTTTTCAAAAATGCAGAAGCTATTTTTAAAATGTAAACATGGAACATATTATATTCTTTCCTCCCTTAAAGGGCAATGGCCATGCTGTGCAAGACCAGGAAAAAGTATATCTAGCATACTGACTGTGAAGGCCACGGACACCACTACTTCTCCTGAGAATTAGAAGCCCCAATCCTGAGCTAAGTTGTATCTGTGAAGCACAAGACACATCATGAGATTCACATATTATAAGCTGTATGCCTTTCACCTCCGAGGGCTATCAGAGATACACTCAATTTCCTGGTTCTAAAGACCAACTTCAATGTGGCTATTACAAGCAGAGACCCACCCTTGACCCTGTGAAAGTATAAATTCCATTTCTGTCTCCATAGCTCAGTAATAGTCCCTCTGCCCCCTCCAAAAGCATGCAACAAAGGAGTAATTCCCCTGTGTGTACCTTTCTGGAGCTGATGCAGAGACAAGGTGACATTTGCTCTGTTCTAGTCTTCATGTTAGTGACAATGACTCCTGTATCTTGTGTGGGCTTGAATAAAGCCACTGCATGTGAAATGTTGATGCTAATCATGGCCACGGAGACTCGGTCGTTTATCCTCTAGTCCCCTGACAATTATGTTTCCACTTTGATTTCTTTTGACTCGCACTCTAAGCTAGATTTTCTTCATGGCACCCTGCTTGGCAGGAGAATCTTGTCTGACCTGGTAATAGTGACATTGTGTTCTGCAAAAACCTCTGCAGGGAGTTGAATCAAAAGAAGAAATAAAGGCAATTTTCTGCAAAACCTGTCTGTTGGCACCCGGGGTGCTCCCTGCAGGGACCTTTCAGTAGAAGGGATCCCAGGCAGATGAGTACTGTGCTGCAGTGTTTATGCATAATACCTACTGGTATGCACAAAACACACAATCCAACATTCGACACAGCTTCATTCCAGTTCCAGATTACATGTGAAACCTGAGAAACTCATAATCTGATTAGGATAAACAGTACCCACCGCTGCTGTTTTTACAGTTAGAGTCATGTGTCATTTAATGATGTGGATTCATTCTGAGAATGCATCATTAAGTGTTATTAGAACATCACAGTCCATATTTACACAAACCTAGATGGTATAGCCTATGGTAACACACCTAAGCTATATGGTATAGCCTGTTGCTCCTAGGCTAGAAACCTGTACAGAATGTTACTGTACTGAATACTGTAGGTGAATATAAAACAATGACAAGTATTTGTGTTTCTAAATACATCTAAACATACAAAAGATACCGTAAAAATATGGTATTATAATCGTGTAGGACCGCCATTGTATAATGGTCATGATGTTCATCATCGACCAATATGTCATTATGTTGGCACATTACTATACCTAAATTTCAATGATGTCTTTCATTTCTTTTCCCTTGAAGGGGAATGATTTTTTAATGTGATGGTTTTATAGTGGTTTTTAGACATGGTGCCTGGATTATGAACAAAGTGGTAAGAAAGAGGTATGTAAAAGACATTGTGTAGAAACTCCTTGGGAAGGAGAGGGAACTGGTTGGGTTTGGCAGTGAAAGGGCACTGGAAGACTGGAGAAGAGAGAGGCCAGAATATTTCTTCCCTGACTCCTCCCTGTTTTGGGGCTGTACCTCTGGCTATTGTTCCATCCCTCCACACATATCTCAGACTAGACCCCTCCCTGTGAGTCCTCATCCAGAATCTCAGCACTCTTTGGGCTCTAATCACTCTGTTTCTTCACCTCCTCTTCAAATGTCGGGTTGGCAAAGCCTCTCACTATGCTAGCTTTCTGAGCACTTCATCCTCATTTGTTTTGCTCAGAATTCTGAAAGTAGTCCCCTCATTGCAGTCTCTCTATTTGAAGCACCTGAATAAAATTCTGTACCCTGCCAGAAGCTTCACTCAGAAGCTGTCAGAGAGTGTTAGTATCTTGGAGGCATCTTAGAAAATGGAGTGCAGTAACCTCATTTTAAAAACAAAAAACCAAGATTCTGAGAAGTAAAGTGACTCGCCCAAGGTCTCACAACCAGAAACTGATAGACATGAATTTCAGGTCTCTTGACTCTTGGCCTGGCTCTCAGTTCCTTTCAGAGTGCCAGATTAGCTTCTGTGTTATTGGCTTGTAAAAAGGGAGAATAAACTTAAGTCACTCATATTGCAATGCAAATTCTATGTGTAAATTAATTTTTATTTATTGGTATGTACAGAGAAGGACTTTGATGTATATATTAAGTAGATAAATGGCAACTTAGGACAGAGAGCAGAGGGTTTTGTCATTGTTGTATAATTTTTGTTGTGCTAATGTTACATTTCTGCATTCTTATTTCTCTACTCCAAATATAACACTTTTAAAATGGCTCAGATACCTAAATTATCACATATCCTAGTTTCAAGCAAGCATAGTAAAATGTTTTAAAATTTATTCGTATGCCATTTGAATAAAAATTAAAGGGTGGAGGAAATATTTTTCTTCAAATAAACTCAGAAGTGATGAGAGCAAGTCTGAAGGCTTGAGTTCTAGCCCCAGGCCCATCACTGAGTCAATAGCTTCTTTCTCTGGGTGTCAATGTATACTCCCCTAAACAAAATTTATTTGAACCATTTAAATAAGTTTATCTAAGGAGACAAATTCTTATGCTCTTTTCCATCTCCACTATCTAATTATTCTATGAAAGAGAAAACTGATTCAAGAACCCCTTCTCAAGGACTGCCTTTAAAGAAATACGGAAAAAATTCAAATAAAATATTTGTCTTGACTTTCACATTATTTTTTTCTATTTAATTGTATAAGTACAAATAAATAGAGAAAATGTAGTACTATTTCTTTATCAGTGCTGGAATTCATGGAAAATGGAATTCTGGTGTCTTTTTGCCATGCTGTATAATTGTGGAACAGTTGTTCTTAATGTTTTTTGGTCATTGACTACTTTCAGGGACTTTTATGGGTTGTGTACAATTTCAGGGGTTCACCAAATAAGTCCGCCATGTGCTCACCATCAAAAATTTCTTTATACCAGCATGCAAAGAATGATACATTTTATAATCGCATTCCATTTTCTTCTTTGCCCCAGTAGTCTTTTCTTGTAACTGTGAAATACTTAACATAGATTTCAGTGTGAAAATAGGGGTTAAGTCCCAGTTTTTTTACGCCCACCCAAGTGAGCCTGACCAAGTTATTCATCTCCTTGTCTCTCAGCTTCCTTACCTTCGAAAAAGTGCAAACATTTTGTTATTATGAGATAAAATTAGGTCATATATGGAAAACCGCTCTAAATACAGTAAACAGCTTCTCTAAATTGGTTACTGTTTTTCTAGTACATAACATAATACCTGACCAAGTAGGTGTTCAATAAATATTTGAAAAATGAATACAGTATATAAACAATGATGACCATTGCCCTTCAGATTCTCTGGTGAGATTTAGATTGTTACCATGAGAGTTTATGTCTATTGACCTAGGTCTTCAACTTGGAAGTGTAGTTATCTTAGTTACCTCTATGTTAAAGAACACTAGGTTTTCAAAAAATGCTAAAGCCTGTATTATACTACAAGGCAATTTTTAAAAAAGCTATTGAAAGCTGTAGCTTGAATTATTTGGGTCAACAATTAAGAATAATTTGACAATTTGTTGTGATGAAAAGTGCCTCGCATAAACAGTAGCAGTTTTCTTTCCTTTCTTCTCTTCCCTAGAGAAGGTCACAGCTTAGTAAATGCATCAGTCAAATTAGGCTAACTGGTAGAGAAGTTCAGTTTAGTAAATGCATCCGTCGAATCAGCCTAACTTCTACCACAGTAAAAACTCATTCTCAAAATCTCTGTTTCCTAAAGTAACTGAAATTTATTTCTCACTTATAATCTATGTTTCTTACATGTCTCTTTAGAGATCTGGATTTTTTGCAATAATCATGAGTCCAGGCTAATAGAACAGGTATCATCACAAACATTTCTAGTTGCTGTCCCAGGGAGATACAGTTCTAGAGGGTTTTATATAAGCAACTAGATGTTCCTGCCCAGAAGTAGCATACATCTCATCTGCTCACGGCTCGTTGGTTAGAACTAGTCACACAGCCAACCACAGTGGCCTAGAAAGTGCAATTCTACCATATTCCCAGAATGCAGAACACCAGAAATACTTGGTAAGCTGCACTAAAGACCACCAAAGTAGGGGTATAAACTATTGTTTTAGATTATCTCAGCCTGCACTTAACTCATTTCCCCACTGAGAAATCTTGCTCCAAACCAAGGAAAATCTTCCTTATGTTTTTTTCTGTAGAGAAAGAGATGCAGGAGACTGGGGAGAGATATAGGAAAAATGAAGAAAAGAGAAAAAGAAGAGAGATATAAATGAGAAAAGTCAGGCAGAAAAGCCGGGAAGTAGGAAACAATCCAATTAAAGAAAATATAATTATTTCGGAATATCTGTCATCCAATGAAAGGATGTTGGTCGCCACAGCATTTTAGAGACCCCCAGCTTCACTTAGAAGTTTTCAGAATCACTAGAGTTCTTAGGAGAGCTTTTCTGTTTTCTGTTTCCTAATCAAATAACTGTGGCAGAAATTAATATATGAACATTTATTTTCAAAGTGGTTTCGCTGAAATCATCCTGCAAGATTATTTTATTATCCCCATTTTATAAACAACAAACCTAAGGCCCTAAGGAGTTCAGTGAGAAGCTGCCCCACCGGTTAATGATTCAGTGGTAAGGTGGGTCGTGTGCTAGGGGAATATTGTATTCAAAAAGGGAGGGAGTAGAGTGAAGAGAAATAAAGGGAGAGAACATGGTCCCAAGAAAAAAAATGCAGGAATGAAAAAACGCTACCTCCTAAGCTAGTCTTCCAACGTGGCAGAGTTTTTGTTTGTGACTTTTTCTGGCTTCTTTTGGGCATGGCCTCTTGCACTTTGGATGACATTTGAGATTATTTTAAAGCCATAACAATAATCAGAGAGAGTGGTCAAAAAATGGTGAGGTTTGAATTAAATTTTCTCAGAACTTGTTCAGAACACAGGGCACAGGAAAGCACGCTTTGACAGAGCCACCTGTGCCAGCTCCCGGCTGGTGAGCCCTGGGAGCTGAGGTGCTGCAGAAGGACTTCAACCTGCAGGCCTGGTCACTGCCAGGAACAGCAGATGGCACTTACTGGACATAGCTACCTGTTAGCCTGGGGCACCTGCCCATATAGCCTGGCAGTATACACTAAGTTCAGCTATTCTGGACAAACCCAGGAAGTCCCCAAAGGAAGACAATATTATATTAGGTTCAGTATAGTTTTGCCAGTGCGTAGACGGTAAGTAATCTCCTGACATATGTTTTTAAAATCTGTATTCTATTTTTATACATCTAGTTTTCTTACAAAGGGATATATTGTAATGTCACCCTGTAATATTCATGTTTTTAAGATATTGAAAGACAACTATTATTTTGAAGGTGAGATTTCAAATTTTTCCTGGGAAGAATAAAACTTTTCCTGGGAAGAAGTTTTTGGCAGCTGGTCCATTGACAAACATCCAAAGAGCCAATTATTGCACGCAATTTTAAAAGCTGAGAACCTAATGATGATTTTATGGGTTCATTAACCTCATAGCATTGTTGATGTGTTCTCACAGAACTCTGAAAGGGGGTGGAAAGGCTGGAAAGAGTGTTCCTGTGAGTCCCACTGGGAAAATCTCTGTGTACATTTCTTCTCGAATCCTGTTAATAACTCAGCCCAGGGCAGATCCCAAAAATGCTGGCGCAGCACACGGAAGGAGTTCCTGCTCCATCTCTCCTCCTGAGCCTAACCTCATCCCTACTCCTGCTGAGAGCCCTGCTTCAGATTGGCAAAGCCTCTGTGTGGCTGTCAGAGAATTATACTTTTCCCGCCCCTCAGAGGCACCACCCGCAGGACTGCCATCTGCTGCTGGGTCCGGGAAGGGTTCTCTTCCTGCAACTCTGGAGCACAAATTCTCTGAAGATTCTATGGGCAAATTTTCATGGAGCATATTGATTTCGGAGCAAGGCTTTAGAAACTCTCTACTCACTTCCCAGCGGTGTGTACCAGAAAAGGAGCAGATGGGTGGGCATGTAAAGTGTCATTGTTATGTTCTGGCCAATTTCCCAGTACTCATGAGATATTAAAGAGTAGAGAGTCACAATAATGTGTGATGGCTTACAAGGGCCTGGAGGTCAAAGTAGAAACACATAATTAAATTGGTGCCAACTATACATATATGTAAAAATAGTTAAATATACTAGGGCATTGCTACTCAAAGTGTGGCCCCGGAACCAGCAGCAAGAGCGTCACCTGGCAGCTTGTTAGAAATGCAGAATTTGAAGCCTTAGTCCAGATTGATGGAATCAGAAACTGTATTTTAGTAACATCCCCAGGTGATTTATATACACATAAAAGTTTGAGAAGCAAACTGAGACACATTTATATCTTTTGGAATATATGGGACAATTGAAAGAACAAAGACTTTAAAATCAAAAGATGGGTTCAAGTGCTTGGTGAGGGTGACGGTATAAATATAGTTACAGATAAGTTCCCCAAGTAAGGGAGAGAAAGGAAAGCAAAACAGGAGCAGCCAAAACAGGGTCTCAGGCATCTTTCTGCTATGCTCAGAGCCAGTACTCTAACGGTAGCAGCAATTAAATTTTCTCAACATTTACTACTGTGGTCCCCATTTAAGTTAGGTTAATTTGTTTAGTAAATATTTATGTAGCACTTATTACATGCCAGAAGAGTTCTCAGCACTTTACAAATATTAATTCACATAATCTCCATAACAAGCTTAGGGGGCAAGTATTACTGAGTGACCCCCATTTTACAGAAAAGGGAACTGAGACACCTCCCTAGAGTCACAATGAAGTTAAATAATTTGCTCATAGCCACACAGTCAGGAAGGAACAAAGCTAGGATTCAAACCATGGAAGTCTGGTTAAGACTGGGTGTCTTAAACAATAACGTCCATTGCTTCACAAATGGCAGAGACAATTGAAATCTGACCCTAGGCATTCTAAATGTGACTTTTGTTTGAAGTCCCATGTTACATTAGGTTGTTATATTTGCCATTAAAAGTAATGGCAAAAATGTAATTACTTTTACACTAATATTTATACTTAAAAATTGGTGTCTGTTCTCACTCATAGGCGGGTGTTGAACAATGAGAACACGTGGACACAGGGAGGGGAGCATCACACACTGAGGTCTGTGGGGGAGACTAGGGGAGGGACAGTGGGGACTGGGGAGTTGGGTGGGATAAAATGGGGAGAAATGCCAGATATAGGTGATGGGGAGGAAGGCAGCAAACCACACTGCCATCTGTGTACCTAAGCAACAACCTTACATGTTCTTCACATATACCCCAAGACCTAAAATGCAATAAAATATATATTTTTAAAAAAGTAAAAAAAAAATTGGTGTCACGTTGCTTTCTATTTCATCATACATGAATGCATATTGTAACATAAAAAATGATTCTTGTGTCAGAACACATGAACACAGGGAGGGGAGCACTATACGCTGGGGTATGTTGGGGGGAAATAGGGGAGGGACAGTGGGGGGGGAGGGACAGGGGGGGGTGGGGAGGTGGGGGGAGATAGCATGGGGAGAAA